>CM069144.1:56408208-56445708 GCA_035221665.1 Okamejei kenojei | reverse complement strand
TTCTCTACTCTGGATATTCATTTTATCTATTCCCCTCATGATATTATACACCTCTATAAAAATCATCTCTTGACCTCTTGTTCACCAAGGAATAAAATCTGAGTCCTAGTCTGCCTAACCTTTCCTTATAGCTCAGGTCCTCTAGTCGCGGCAACAACCTTGTAAATCTTTTCTGCACTCTTTCCCGCTTAATCACATCCTTCCTATAGCAGGGCGAACAGAATGGAACACAATACTCCAAATATGTCCTCACCAACGTGTTGTTCCAGCATGGAGTAACAAATTCAATTTTGTAGCTTAAATTGGACAATCTTTTCCTTGGGTCTGGGATACTGAGGGTGAGCATACAGTATTGTCAGTGTAATGTGCCAGGAAAACTCGGTATGATTCTCTTTGCTCTTAGGTTGTCCAAAAGGATTCTATGGAAAAGGCTGCACTAGACGGTGTAGTTGTGCTGGCAATGGCTACTGTCACCGTCTCTATGGGGCCTGTTTGTGTGACCCTGGTCTGTACGGCCGCTTCTGCCATTTGCGTACGTATCAATTAATTTATATGTGGAATTCTCGGGGTTCATGAACGTCAGTTGCTTGGAATGAAACACAATTATTGGGAAGATAGACACAAAATGCTGGAGTAACTCAGCGGGTCAGGCAGCGTCTCTGGAGAGAAGGAATAGGTGACGTTTTAGGTTGAGACTCTTCAGAGTCAAGGGTCGGGGTCAATTATTTGGTTGGTTTTATTGTTAGCGAGGGATGTTCCGGCAAGGAAATATAGTACTGAGCACCCTTAGTTGAAGTGCAACAGTCACCCGTCAGTACCCTTCATAGGTCATTGTAGGATTTTTAACATGTTGAAAATCCAGCAGTGACCAGAACAAGGTACGACTCTTTGGGCGACTACTCACAACCATACAGGCTTCACCCCGCAACATGTCGCCAGGGTGTCGCCTGTGTGGTCGTGAGTAGTCTCCTCAGTCGCCCAAAGAGGCATAGCATCTTTCTGGTCGCCGCTGGATTTTCAACATGTTGAACATTTTCGGCGACCTGCAACAACCTACGGTTGTGTAAGTGGGACAGGCCCAAAAATGTCGCAAAGCTATTCAGAACCAGTTCATTGTGGGCCTTGGACAATGCAAGCTATCAAAGGTCCATCAGCGTATAGTCCAGGGGAGGGGCCTCAGGTTCTGCTTTGAGGCCTACTCACGGCTCACAAATTGCTTAACTGCAAGCGGTTTCCGTAGTAACCAGAACTCTGGCGCAATTGAATATGCAGGGCCTACAAACATAGGTACAGCTGTGAAGATTGCAATACAGAGAACCTGGTTTAGAGTGTGACTTTTGCTTGTTTCATTTCACTCCACCACTGCAGTGGGGGTCTCATGATATCGTGGACAGACACAAAATGCTGGAGTAACTCAGCGGGACAGGCAGCCTCTGTGGAGCGAAGGCATGGGTAACGATCTCGGTCGACACCCTTCTTTTGACTGAGAGTAAGGGGAGAGGGAAGCACAAAGATAAGGAAGCGTAAAGTGTGTGTGAAAACAAGACATCAAAAGAGATGATGTTCGAGGAAAATGTAGAATAGATAATTGTTAGCTAGGAGAAAATGACAACAAAACCAACAGAGATAAAATATATTCAGGGACATCATATCTCCCTTTCCTTTTTGTCAGGAGATAATGTAAGTGGTGGGCTGGCAGGGCACCTCATGTGTTATCATTGCTTTTACTTCAAGTTACCCACAGGTTTGGCAAGTAATAGGCATCTCTGTTCTTCCTCAGCATGTCCCAAGTGGGCCTTTGGACCTGGCTGCTCCAGAGAATGTCAGTGTGCACAGGAGCATGCCACCGGCTGTGACCCCCAAAATGGCACTTGTATTTGCAGACCAGGCTTTCATGGCCTTGGATGTGGGGAAGGTAGGTACGAGTGTGGCTTTCGTCATATAGAAAAATAATAATACTCTGGATTTATTTGCAGCAGAATTCTGCATTGAAGAGCTCTACCCTGTACATCTCCCAGCAGAAAGAATGAAGTAGGTCACGTACAGTAAACACCACACTGTATTCCATTTCATTGCTGTTGCAAATTGCTCCCAATGTATCTCTTGCATTAATAACTGCATTGCGCTGCCTTTAGAGTCACAAAGAAAGGCAAGAATGGAAACATTCTCTTCGGCTCTCAGAGTCATGAAGTGAGACAAGGATGGAAACCTTCTCTTTGGCCCACCAACTCTGCAATGTCCATAACCTACTCATTTTAAATAATTAGACATTATTCCTATTTTTGTTCAATTCTCTCTACATTCTCTTTAACTTATCCCAGATTCTACCACTCACCTACCACATTAGCAGGAGATCATGTTACAGATACAAGACACTGGCGCGGCCATAATACATTTGGAGTATTATGTTCAGTTTTGGTCACCGTATAATAGGAAGGATGTTATTAAGCTGGCAAGGGTTTGGACTAGATTTATGAAGAAGTTGCCAGGACTCGAGAGTCTGAGCTATAGGGAGAGTGGAGCAGGCTAGGACTATTCCTTGAAGCATAGGAGGATGAGGGGTGAACTTATAGGGGTGTATAAGATCATGAGACGAATAGAAATGCACAGATTCTTTTATCTAGGATCGGGGAATGGAGAACCAACGGATACAGGTTTAAGGTGACGGGGAAAAGATTAAAAAGGAAATTGAGGGGCACTTTTTTCACACAGAGAGTAACAGGTATATGAAACGAGCTGCCAGAGGAGGTAGTTGAGGCAGATATTATCACACGATTTAAAAAAACATTTGGACAGGTACATGGATAGGATAGATTTAGACGGATATAGGCCTAACGCAGGCAGTTGGGACTAGTGTAGATGGGTCATGTTGGACGGCGTGGGCAGGTTGGGTCGAGGGGCCTGTTTCCATGCTGTATGTCTATGACTCTCGTGGCAATTTATGGCAACCACTAAACTTATCAACCCCTAGGTCTTCGGGATGTAGGAGGAAATAAGAGCACCCAGAGGAAGCACCTGCTGTCACAGGGGGAATATGCAAATTGCATACAGGCAGTGCCAAGGTCTGGATTGTTCCTGGGTCCTTGGTGTTGTGAGGCAGTGGGTCTGCTAACTGCACTATCGTTCCGCCCTCTGCCCATTCTACACAGCTCCAATAGATCCAATAGGAATGATAACTGTATTGCGCAGCTATTCCCCATGGCATTATCTTCCTCTGGCTCTTGTCACTGATGCTATACATCTCCCGGCAGAGATGCCACATTGCACCTTTTCCGGGCATTGAGCTCTGCCCTGTACATCTTCAAGAATGAAGTAGGTCACGTAAGCACCATTGCAGAGAGATGGGATGAGGCATGGAGGGAACGGAAAGGAGACAATTGATAAAAACAATTAATATTTGTGTAGGGAATACTTACGTTTAGTAATTACTAGACCAAGTGCGGACCCGTTGGGCCCGCTCCAACAACGCAATATTCCACCAAACTGCACGTGCGTGGCTGACGAACCCGCAATGCCTGCTGAAATTAAGTTAAAATTAATAAAGTAAATAGAGGACCCGTGGAGGTGCTTGTAAAGTAGAAGTAAACTTATCCGTGGAGCCGTTGGGTCTCCATTGTGAGGCCAGGCAAGAACACGCGAAAAAAAACATTGCAATGTTAAAGTCGATTGCAAGATGGCGGCGGGCCAACTGCACAGGGGGCGGACCCATTGGGATTCCATTGTGACGTTGTTGTGACGTCGAACGCGGCTGATTGTCAGGACAAGTGGGAAGTGGTTTTGTAAAATTTAAAATGTGAATAACATAAAATATACCATCAATCTGAACGAAACTTACCTAATGCACACCCTCGAACAATGGTGAGTAAGGTGGGCCAAAATATGTAGCGCTATCATGTACCGTTTTGGCGGAGTTTCCAGAACTCACCCACATACAAACAAACAAACAAATGAACACGATGAGAGTTTCAGTAATATATAGACCACTGCAAGCAGACTGTTTCATCATAGTTTAATTAGCTACAATTAGCTCCAATTTTAAAACCGTCCACCAAAGTCATGCATAAACTGGAGTGAGTTCAGCGTGAGACAGGACAATGACACTGCAATTTATCGAGGTGTAATAGTTCTCTAGAAATGGGAGAAACACATTGAGGCTGCATCACCGTAGATAGCCAGAGAGGCATGTGAAAGAGGGAAACACTAAAAATATAACAAATAAAGAAATTCTATTTTCCATATGATTCAAAAATTGGAATAACTGTGTGGAATGAATATGAGAAAACATTTGTTTTAAATGCAATTATTTCTATTTTCAGACTGCAGGCCTGGTTTCTATGGTACAGGCTGTAAATTCCAATGTGACTGTGCAGTTGGCGTGCTATGTGACCAAGAGACGGGCGAGTGCAGATACCAATGCCCACCAGGGTTCCACGGAAAGGGGTGTCTTTTGAGTAGGTATTTGCGTCATAGTGTTACGTTGAAGGAGAATGTTGAAAATTTTGAAACTAAAGGTGGTATTGTTATTTGTCACCATGAACTTTCAAATACATTTTTGGTAACGTATCATGGAATAGAAAATCATGAACTTAAATGGATGGTGGTTCTTGTAAATATTGGCTAAGGTTCTGGATGTAATGTATTGGCGAACAGTTGCTTTATAGATCAGCAGGTCACTTTATGGTTCAGAGAGACAAGGCATAGAAACAGGCTCTTTAGCCCATGGAGTCCACAACGACCATCGTCCATCCGTTCATAATAGTTCTCCATTATCCCACTTTCTCATCCACTCCCGATACACTAAGGGCAATTTACAGAGGCCAATTGACATACAAGACCGCACGTTTGGATGTGGGAGGCATCCGGAGCACCCGGAAGAAACCCACGCATGCTAGTGAGAACATGCAAACTCCACACAGACAACACCCGGGCTCAAGATCGAACTCGGGCCTCTGGCGTTGTTAAGCAGCAGCACTACCAGCTGCACCACTGTGCCGCCCTATTACCAAGACACACAATTTGGCAGGGCTTTTTAACTACCATGACAGGATATTCAGCTCATTGGGTCACTATTGGATTCCAGTCGAGCTATTCCACTCAGCTGTCCACTCCCCTACACGCACGCATGCACGCGCACACACACACAGACACACACATAAACACACACATGAACACGCACGCACATATGCACGCACACACGCAAACACACACATACACTCACATACACACGCACACGCGCGCACACACACACACGTGCATACATACACACATGCACACATACACAGGCACACACGCATACACGTGCCTGCACACACACGCACACACACATACACAGACACCCACTCTCTGCCCTGCAACTCAGTCTCTCCCACACCCCCATAACGTCCATGGGTAGATAGAGGGAATGGAAGCAGCGGTGCCAGCAGAATGGAGATGCAGAGCAGGAGACGAGTGAAATTATGTGTTGCTTTCAAACGTACAATATCATGCTGCGTACAGCTCGGAAATGTCCCTTTGGTCCATCGTATCTGTGCCAACCTTTTTGCCCATCTACATCAATCCCATTTGCCCGCATTAGATCTGTGTCCTTCTAATCCTTGCCTTTTTAAGTGCCTG
This sequence comes from Okamejei kenojei, assembly GCA_035221665.1. Classification (NCBI taxonomy): domain Eukaryota; kingdom Metazoa; phylum Chordata; class Chondrichthyes; order Rajiformes; family Rajidae; genus Okamejei; species Okamejei kenojei. The sequence continues at coordinate 56,440,095 of CM069144.1, read as the reverse complement.
GCTAATTGTCCCCAAAACATTGTGATTGTATCTGGCATGGTCACCTCCTCTGGCAGTAAGTTCCAGATATCAGCCACTCTCTGTAAAAAAAAACTTTTACCCTCAAGTCTCTTTTAAAGATCCTTCCTCTCAACGTAAACATATGACCTTCAGTTTTTTGATACCCTTACCATTGGGTAAAAGATTCCGACTATCTATCCTAACTATGTTTCTTACAATGTTATATACTTCCATCAAGTCAGCACTCAACCTCTCCTGCTGCAGGGAATATCAACACAACCTGTCCAATCATTCCCTACAAATAAGTTCTTCCAGTCCAGGCAACTGGTGAATCTCATCTGCACTTTCTCCAGCACAGCTACATCCTTCCTGTAGTTTGTTGACTAGAACTGCACACAACATTTCATGTGCAACCTCCCCAGTGTTTTGTGAAGATGCAACATAACCTCCTTAATTTTGCATCCTGTGCCCCGACCTGTGAAACCAAGGCTGACAAATGCATTCTGTGCACAATAACATTTCAAAAGCAAAATGCTACAGATGTTGAAGGGTGTTTTCTTGAGGTAAAAATCAGAAACTGCTTGAGGTAGAGTGATAGAATCCGAGAGCCATACAGCATGGAAGCAGGCCTTTCAGCCCACTTGTCCGACCAGGTTGCACGATCGAGCAAGTCCCACTTGCCTGCCCCTAGCCCATCTTCCTCCAAACCTTCCCCTTCATGTACCTGTCCATGCCCCTTTTAAGTGTTGTAATATTACCCATCGCTACCACTTCCTCTGGCAGTGAGCTTCCTACTCAGCAGAGTTCATGCAGCAACAGTGGGGAGAGAAACTGCCGAAGTTACAGCAATGCCATTGTGAGATTTTTCCTATTTTTCTCGACCACATCTTTATGTACCTCACTGTGTCTTACCAGGAGTGGTTGGGATAATTTGTAATTTATTATTGCAACAGTCCTCGTTAATTCCTCTTGCTGTTAACAGGTTGCGACTCTGGAAAATTTGGGATTAACTGCGGGCAGAGTTGTGACTGCGGAGGGGCTTCTTGCGACTCAAGAACTGGGCAGTGCATCTGCCCTGCTGGTAAAACGGGACTGAGGTGTGAAATAGGTAAGGCCCAGCTGAGGTTCACACATTGTGGCATACGAGGTATCTCCAAGGGTATTGTGTGACGAGGGTGGGTGGGAGGCTGGGAAGCAGGAGGGCAATGGTTGTAAGGAAATTTTGGGAAGATGATTAGACGGAGATTATCAGTGGGAAAAACTGGAAAAGAGTGTCAGTGGGGATTAAGCAGATGACCGTGGGAGATGGTCCCAATAATGGTTCACACACTAACATTGCAATGTTTCTGTTCAACTCAGACATTGAGAATAATGAAGCAATATACTCTGTCCACTGGTGACAAAATAGAGTAAATTGACCAGTTTTAAGAAGTCTTTAGCTACGTCAAATAAGAAGCATTCATAATGTACATTTAAGGGATTAAACACTGAATCACGGTGAATGGATTAGGCAGGCAACTAGGGAAGCAGGAAAGGGACATGTAATCAATTTTGGGAACGAGTAGTGTGAGTCAATAGCATGAAAAGACGCGACCCTTCTTCAGACTGATGTCAGGGGAGGGGCAGGACAAACCAAGCTGATCTTGCGGTGGCCCAGCACTTCAAGCCCCCCTCCCAATCCCAATCTGACCTTTCTGTCCTGGGCCTCCTCCACTGTCAGAGTGAGGCCCAGCGCAAATTGGAGGAACAGCACCTCATATTTCGCTTGGGTAGTTTACACCCCAGCGGTATGAACATTGACCTCTAATTTCAGGTGGCCCCTGCTTTCTCTCTCCTTCCCCTCCCCCTTCCCAGTTCTCCCACTAGTCCTACTGTCTCCGCCTACATTCTTTCTTTGTCCCGTCCCCTCCCCTGACATCAGTCTGAAGAAGGGTCTCGACCCGAAACGTCGCCAATTCCTTCTCTCCATAGATGCTGCCTCACCCGCTGAGTTACTCCAGCATTTTGTGTCTACCTTTGATTTAACCAGCATCTGCAGTTCTCTCTTAAACATAAACCTGTAAAATGGCAGTAAACAGTGTGTTTGGTGTGAATGTGGTTGAGCACAGAAAGAGCGTCTGACTGAAGTAAAATGTTACCTGGAATACCAAGGCAAGGAATTAGTGGCATTCACTGAGATGCAAAGCGGATAGGAGAAGATAGAGGGATATGGACCTGGAGAAAACCCACGCAGGTCATGGCGAGAATGTACAAACTCCACACAGAGAGCACCCGTGGTCAGGATCAAACCCGGGTCTCTGGCGCTGTAAGACAGCAAATCTACTATTGCGTCTTCAATAGCATGAAAGACGTGTCAGGGGTTATGGGGAGAAAGCAAGTGTATGGAGTTGAGAGGGAAGGGCAGATCGGCCATGATTGAATGGCGGAGAAGACTTATCAGACGGAACAGCCTAATTCTGCTCCTATAATTTATGAACTTATGAAGTTAAGTATATAAAAAAAACAAACAGTGTGTTTTCTCCAGATGCTCCGGCTTCCTCCCACACTGCAAAGATGTACAGGTTTGCAAGTTAATTGGCTTTGGTCCCTAGTGTGTAGGAAGGTGCTAGTGTACAGGGTGAATGCTGGTCGGCACCGACCAAAGGGCCTGTTTCTGCGCTGTATCTCAAAAAACTAAATCAATATTGCCCCTTATTGCTTGTGGGGAGCCGTTCAAAATGCAGTGAGAACTCAAGCACATTGCCATGGGGCTGGAGTTACCCATAAAACAAACTGGGCAAGGATGGCAGATTCCCTCTCCTGAAAGGCCTGGTGGATTTTTCTCACCAACTGAATGGTTTCATAGTTATAGCTTTGAATTCACTGAATTGAAATATTCAACTTCTCTGGTGGGATTCGACTCTTGTCTCTAAAAAAATGATTCATGCCCTTGGATACTAACCCAGTAACAACCTTTCACTCCTGAATCCGCAAGCCTGGGATTGTACTGCAATGACATATAGATGCTGTGGGTAAATGTGATTGCCATTGTGACATATTGATATCTTTCATTTCTCACGGCTGCACGATGGCACAGTGGTAGAGCTGCTGCCTTTCAGTGCCAAAGACCCGGGATCGATCCTGACCACGGGTGCTGTCTGTACAGAGTTTGTACATTCTCCCCGTGACCTGCGTGGGTTTTTTCCGAAATCCTTTGTTTCCTCCCACACTCCAAAGATATACAGGTGTGTAGCTTAATTATCTTGGTGTATGTGTAAAGGTGTCCCTAGTGTGTGTAGGGTAGTGTTAATGTGCGGTGATTGCCGGTCGGTCTCAGTGGGCCAAAGGGCCTGTTTCCACGCTGCATTTCTGAACTAAACATGCGGCCAGTTCCTACACTGGTTTCCCCCCCCAAGTTGAAGAGTCAAGGGACCAGAGAGTCTAGAGTGTTTTATTGTCATATGTCCCAGTGAGAACAATGAAATTCTTACTTGCAGCAGAACAACAGAATAAGTAAACATAGTACACTGTACACATAATAAATGAGAGAAAAAAAAAGTTCAGTGTGTGTGTGTGTATATGTATATATATATATATACACACACATACTCACAAATACACATATATATATGATTATATATATATGTGTATGTGTATATATTATAAACACATACACACAAAAAAACAAACAATAAAAGCGCAATAATAGTCTTATGTAGTTCAGAGCTTATTTGATTATTTGGTAGCCCAAAGCTACCCTGGCAAGACCACCAGATAAAAGATAGACACAAAATGCTGGAAGAAAGGTCTCGACCCAAAACCTCACTTACAGTATTCCTTTTCTCCAGCGATGCTGTCTGACCAGCTGAGTTACTCCAGCTTTTAAAGTAAAGTATCCTTTATTGTCATTCAGACCTTTCGGTCTGAACGAAATTTCGTTGCCTTGCAGTCATACATTTAATAAAATAACAATACACACGATAAACACAAATTTAACATCCACCACAGTGAGTTCACCAGGCACCTCCTCACTGTGATGGAAGGCAAAAGTCTTAAGTCTTTGTCTCTGCCCTCCTTGCTCTCCCTCTGCACTGAGGCGATCCAGGCTTCCGTTGTGACCCCACCGGGTGATGGTAAGCAAGTCCCGCGGCTCAAACCGTGCTCCGCGAACGGGCCAGTTCAAACTCCGCGGCCCGGGGTGGTTGAAGCTGCCACCCTCCAGTCCAGCGGACGAAGCTGTTGCCGCGGGAGCTCCGGAAAAACAGGTCCCCAACCTGTGACCTGCGAGCTCCCGACGATGTCGTCCACTGGGTCCGCGGCTGAACCTCCGAGGTCGGGCCGCCGTCGCCGCCGGGACACCTCCTCAGCCCCGAAGTCGGCCAGCCTCGCGCTGGTAAGTCCTGGCTGGCTCTGCCTCCGGAGCCTCGGGTTCGGTCGCAGTTGGAGGCCGCCAGCTCCGCCATTAGGCCTCAGCGCAGACGGAGACGGGGGATACGACAAGAAAAGTTGCATCCCCCCCTAAGGAAGAGACTAAAACAAGTTTCTCCCACCCCCCTCCCCACACATACACAACCTAATAACTCAAATTAACTAGCTAAAACAGGACAAGAACAACAACAAAAAAGAAAAAACAGACGGACTGCAGGCGAGTCGCAGCTGCCAAGGCAGCGCCGCCACTTCCGGAAACCAGGGGTCTCCCTTTGTGTCTCTCTTTAATTTAAACCAGCATCTGCAGTTCCTTCCTACAGGTGAGTGCCGGACACATCAGTTGCATGCTCCTACAGCGATCACCTTGGTATAAAACCTGTGATTTCCCTTTGCTTCAGATTGCCCAGCCGGTCACTGGGGCATCAACTGCCAGTTCTCTTGTGAAGTCTGTGAAAATGGAGGCACTTGCAACAAGGAGTTGGGTACATGTGACTGTCCTGCAGGATTCACTGGAGCATTGTGCCAGCTTGGTACGTATCACTTCAAGCACGCCAAGACCTATCTCTAAGAAGGATTTGTTCAGCTGAAAATAGACACAAAATGCTGGAGTAACTCAGCGGGACAGGCAGCATCTCTGGAGAGAAGGAATGGGTGACGTTTTGGATCGAGACCCTTCTTCAGACTGAAGGGGGGTCTCGACCCAAAACGTCACTCATTCTTTCTCTCCAGAGATGCTGCCTGTCCTGCTGAGTTACCTAAAGTAGATAAGTTAGCCTGACACTTCAGTAAAATATGTAGGGAATGCTGCACTTTCCCTCAGATAGAACCTTAAATAAACCGAGCAGGCATTAAATATTCCATGAAGAAAAATGGGGGATAATCCCAGTCCTGGGCAACCTTCAGTCTCTAACCTGCATTTCCCACTTTACAACATAGACTAGTTAGGTAGGTGTGTAGGATTGTGAAAGATGATATATTTTAGCCAGGCTAAAGTGCCAGAGACCCGGGTTCGATCCTAACTATGGGTGCTGTCTGTACGGAGTTTGTACGTTCCCCCTGTGACTGCATAGGTATTCTCTGGGTAGTAATGTTACAAAATTTTGAGATTTTAAAAATCAAGTCTGCAATTTATCCCATCAGATAAAGCATAAAAAGAAGTTTAATTTGACACCTAATTCACTTTCACATCTTCAGTATTATAAATGTTATGGCCATTTTCATACTTGGAAATTAGCAACTTGTTCCCTATTGCTTTTCCATTGACTTAACGCAAAAGTTGTGATGGAGGACAGTCAAAAGCCCATAACTTTCTTAAAGATTAAGAGAACTGAAAGAAATGTTTGGTTATTATAGATTGAAGCATTCTAAAACAAATATGAAACAATTTTACTTGGATGACCTGAAATTAAAGCATAGAATTAGTTAGTTACCCAATTGTAGCTAATTACAAAATTCAATTACTAGATCTAAACATCTATCCATTTCTTAAGAAAATATTAACTTTTTTTTTAAAGCCTAAGTGTCCAAATAACATTCACACAAGAACTCACAATATAACATGATTTTTCAATCTCATTGTTATGAATTTATAGGCCAAATTGAAGGAATTTAGTGTTTAATGCCCGTAAATTTATGGCCATTTAAATCAGTTTGCGAGTGGGATTTTCTGGAAGGCGATGGATTGGAACGTTGCGGTTGCGGTGAATTGAAACCCAATATCGGCAGGAAAAATACTGCCGGTCCGTATGGGGAATAAGTCACCGTTTCGCAACGTTAAAGTTTGAATAAGGTCATCTAAACAAGTAAGTTTATATGAAAAAACAGCTTTCACTTACCTGACCCCTACGTAAAATCCGTCCCCGTTGTCGGCGTTCACGCCATTAGGAGCTAATTTTTATTTTACTCCAGCGCTGAAATAGTCGGGCGATTTAAAAAAAAATTAACTTACCGGCAGTCGGAACGAATCTTTAGTAAAAGCTCGCACTCCGGATGGCAAGGGAAAACCGCATTTTAACCCCATTCACCACCCCCCCCCCCCCTCAAAGGAGCCAAAGTCGCGCGCACGGCCAGTGACAGAACTGCAGCGCCGCTAAAGGTAGGTTTTGTAACATACCTACTCTGGGTAATTCAGTTTCCTCCCACATTCCAAAGTCATGCAGTTCTGTAGGTTGCTTGGCATCTGTAAATTTCTGAAGTGTGTAGGATGCAAAACTGGGATAACATAGGACTAGTGTTTGGGTGACTGATGGTCGGAGTGGGCCAAAGGGCCTGTTTCTATGCTGTATCTCTAAACTAAACCAAACTAACCCAACCTTCCACAGTGATTAAGCATTATTAGAACTGGAATTCAGCAGACAAGTGGGCTCAAATAATAAATATTTGAATGTGCCACAGCCTGCAGGTTTCCCAGAACTTTACACCCTTTTCTTATCTTGGTTTCCTCCCAGCATGTTCTCCGGGTTACTATGGGCTGGCTTGCCAGCACCCCTGCCACTGTGAAAATGGCGTCCTGTGTCACAGTGTGACTGGATACTGCATCTGTGGCCCTGGGTGGATGGGACCTGACTGCAAACTAGGTAAGTGACACCATCGGAGAATGGGCTTTGTCATCTCCACGCTCGATTAGATAATGCAAAATGTAGGAAGGAACTGCAGATGCTGGTTTACATCGAAATAGACTCAAAATGCTAGAGTAACTCAGCGGGACAGGCAACATCTTTGGAGAGTAGGACAGGTCTTCAGACTAAAGGCCAGTTGGAAGTTACAATTTTATAAATGTCATTATGGAGATGTCATTATGGAAATTCACCATCGGCAAGTGCGATACAGTAGGACATGGAAACTATATAGAGTCATAGCGTCACACAGCATAGAAACTGGCCCTTCGCCCAACTTGCCCACACCGACCATCATGCCCCAGGTACATTAGACCTACCTGCCTGTGTTTGTCCCATATCCCTCTAAACCTATTCTATTCATGTACCTGCCTAAATGTTTCTTAAACGCTGCAATAGTACCTGCCTCAACTATCTTGGTCCATACGCCCACCATCCTTTTTGTAAAAAAAGTTACCCCTTAGGTTCATATTAAATCTTTCCCCCCTCACCTTAAGCCTATGTCCTCTATAAATGGTTGTGAGACATTTTGGGCCCCTCTACCTTGTTATATTTAGCTGCCGTTGCATTTCATCTTTTGGAAGAATAATATGATGCATGTAATTTATCATTAGATTTTATGAAGGTCCTTCAGATTTCACCCATATATGTGCCCTGTACAGGAAACAGGTTCATTATAGAAACTCATTAGATTTTTGATCTTGTCATATCCTATCCATGTACCTATCTAAATGTTTCTTAAACATTGTGATAGTACCTGCCTCAACTACCTAGTTCCATACATCCACCATCCTTTGTGTGAAAAGGTTTCCCTGCAGGCTCCTATTAAATCTCCCCCCCCCTCCCCTTGAACCTATGTCCTCCATAAATCGTTGTGACGGCAGGGCAGCAAGGTGGCACATCGGTAGAGTTGCTGCCTCACAGCCCCAGAGACCAAGGTTCAATCCTGCCTACGAGTGCTGTCTGTACGGAGTTTGTACGTTCTCCCCGTGACCTGCGTGGGTTTTCTCTGAGATCTCTGGTTTCCTCCCACACTCCAAAGACGTACAGGTTTGTAGGTCCATTGGCTTGATTAAAAAAAGTTAAATTGTCCCTAGTGCGTGTAGGGTAGTGTTAAAGTGCGGGCGATCGCTGGTGGGTGCGGACTCAGTGGACCGAAGGGCTTGTTTCCGCGCTGTATCTCCAAACTCAACTAAACTTAGAAATTACAATTATTAGATCAGGTTCCGATGAACGGTCTCAGGTCCGAAACGTTAATTCTATGGAGTGTTTCCAGCATTTGCTGTTTTTACTTCTGACAGTACTGTGCTGCTCTTACGGAGTGCCACTGCACATTAACACTTCCACATTCACCGTGTCAGAACTGTCAGAGGTCACAACATCCACACAACTCTGTCTTATTGACACAGTGACAGTCGGTGGGAATGTCCAAAACTGGCAGAGAGCGATTATGATGCCTTCCCACCAAAGCCAATCAGTCTTCAATCGCCAGCAGACAATTTTGATACGCAACCTCTACAGCTGGGGTTCCCAACCTTTTACGTCCCGTTTACCCCTGGGAACTTTAATAGCACAAAATGTCATTGCGCTGATTTACAAACGACTAATGATGAACAGATACCAAACACAGTCAGTCAATGAGAAAAAATATGTACAAATCCAGAATCAACATATTTACTCCCTGGGTAGGCAAAATGTTCCCCTTGGGGGCAAGGAACAATGGAGGACCTGACGTGGGGGACCGTCGTGAAAGAGGGGGAAAGCAACGGACAGTGGACCCGGTGTGGGGGGGCCGCTGTGAGGGACGGAGAGGGGGGGAGAACAAAGGTAGACCTGGTGAGGGATACTTTGTAACTTTGTCAGCACCCTTTATGTGGTGACTATTTGCAAAAAAATTCACAGTGACTTGTCACGTGTAACAATAAAGTAGTTACTCCTTCGGCCTGTATGCCTGGTTTAAATTCTATTCACAGTGGGCAGAAGACTGCCACCTGTCAGATTCTGTGTCACACATGGCAGCTTTTTCACCACAGGGGTGATCTTATAGAGGTGTATAAAATCATGAGAGGAATAGATCAGGTAGATGCACAGAGTCTCTTACCCAGAGTAGGTGAATCGAGGACCAGAGGACATAGGCTTAAGGTGAAAGGGAAAAGATTTAATAGGAAACTGAGGGTGGCGGGTGTATGGAACAAGCTGTCAGAGATGTTAGTTAAGGCTAGGAATATACCAATATTTAAGAAACAGTTAGAAAGTTACATGGATAGGACAGGTTTGGAAGGATGTGGACAAAACGCAGGCAGGTGGGACTGATGTAGCTGGGGCATGTTGGCTGATGTGGGCAAGTTGGGCCGAAGGGCCTGTTTCCATGCTGTGCAGGGGCGGAAAATACGGGGGGGGGGGCCAGAGGGGACATGTCCCCCCATATTTTAAGAGGTGGGGGACATCCCCCCCAAGTTTTTGTCATCCGGATTTTAAAATCTCTGCCTTCCGCGAGACAGTGGAGGTGGGGCTGCTGATCGAGGGCGCCGATTGGACGAGAGAGACGTCGGTCAGCAGGCAATGGGGGCGGGACATGATGATTAAGCACGATGATTGGAGGAGGGAGGAATCGGGGGGTGGTGGGACTGAGGATAGAGTGCAGTGATTGGAGGAGGGAGACGTGGCACAGACCTGCGCCTCATCCGCAGCCAGGATCGATCCCGGCCGGGTCTCCGGCGCTGTCCCGTCCCGTCCCCACCCGAGTGCCCCCCCCCCCACACAGGTGGCCAGAGAGGTCGGGAGTCAGATGGGCGGGGCGCCCCCAGGCCCACAGCCAGTGCAGAGAAGTAGCACTAAACCCAGCTCAACTCTGCCTGGTTAACCTGCCTGGGATTGCGGGAAATATGGGCAGCGCGGAGAAGCAGCGCTGGTGTCAGTCCAGTCCGGGCAGGGCTGTAGGTTAACTCGGCGAGACAGGCAGAGTTGAGCTGCATTTAGCGCTGGAATGAGCCTCCGAACCCTCGCACATGTGTGTGTGAGTGTGCGCATGTGAGCGCGGCAGCCAAAAAATATTGTGTCCCCCCGGTCCCCTCCATGTTTTGATAGCGAGTTCCGCTCTTGGTGCTGTGTGACACTATGATTCTATGACTCTAAATGCAGTTTCCTCCACAGTGTGTGACGTCGGCCGATGGGGCGAAGGCTGCAGGGATTTGTGTGACTGTAACAACACTGACGGGAGCTGCGATCCTGTGACGGGCCGCTGTCTGTGTGAGGCCGGGCACGCGGGGAACCGCTGTGAATACAGTAAGCCTCAGATGTCTATGTAGGACGGAACTGCAGATGCTGGTTCAAACTGAAGATAGACACAAAAAGCTGGAGTAACTTAGCGGGTCAGCCAACATCTCTGGAGAAAAGGAATAGGTGACCTTTCTGGTCGATACCCTTCTTTAGACTGAGAAGGGTCTCGACAATCGAGCCATTCACAGTGTACAGATACATAATAAAGGGAATTACGTGAATAATGTTTAGTGCAAGATTAATGTCCGATCATAGATAATCGGAGGATCTCCATTGGGGTAGATAGTAGGTCAGGACTGCTCTCCAGTTGTGGTAGGATGGTTCAGTTGCCTGTTAACAGCTATGAAGAAACAGGATCTGTTTGGAGAGCATGCAAAACAAAGCTTTTTTTTTACTGTGCCTTGGTGCATGTGACAATAATAAACCTGAACCTAAAATATCTACTTGACCTAGTCCCATTTTCCTGTGTTTGGGATATATCGAGAACCCAGTGGTGTTCTTCCACATGGGGACTGCCACGGGAAGAAAGGGAATGTGGGGTAACTGAAAATTTGCTGAACTTTATTAACTAGTCCGTGATAAGACATGGTCATTCTTAAAATATTTCAGAACCCAGCAGAGGTTAGTGCTGATCCATAAATGAATCAAGCCATCGGGGATTTCCTAATGTTATACTGACTAACACACTGCTCAGTAACTTCATGGTTTCATGGCATTCTTCCAGCCTCCGCTTTTTCTATGCTGCCTGTGGCAGTTCATGTTGGTTTGTGCTTTTTAAGATTGCCCCCAGCATAATGAAAGGCAACATTTTCAGAAAGGAGTGAGGCAAAGGGAACAATGATCATACATCATTGAAATTGGGGGGATAGATTAACCCTTGGTTCCTGGTGCAAAATGTATGGCCTTGACTTTTGTTTGTGCCTGCTTTCACACATCCAGTTCCATGATCTCCATCATCAAGCAGTGCAAGGGTAGGTGGCATAAGGGAAGGCCTGCTGGTTCTCCTCCATGTGAGGTGCCATCCCGACCTGGAAATGTATCTCCAGTCCTTCATCATTGTTGGGTGGAAATGCTGGAAATGGGGCTCCCTTCATTCAGATGAATGAGTTTGCTACTTGCTTCCGGTTTAACCTGTGCTGTGGAAACACCTTCACCTGAGTGGCTGCAGCCGTCTGCCAGCCAACTGCCCCACCACCTTCTCAAAGGCAATCATAGGCAGTAAATGCTGGCATTACCAGTGATGCCCAGGAACTGGAAAATGAATAAGTAAAAGTCTGAGTTAATCGAGTTTGTAAAGGCAAGCACTGCTGGTAGAATGGAGAATTTCTCTCCTCTCCCCATCTCCCCTATGCCAGAGGACTTCCCAGAGAGCTGGTGGACTTGTCACAAGCTCTTTTTGGAACAATTAGTATGGGGTTATGGGGAGAAGGCAAGGGAATGGGGTTGAGAGGGAAAGATAGATCAGCCGTGATTGAATGCAAGAGTAGGCTTGATGGGCCAAATGGCCTAATTCTGTTCCTATAACTTATGTACTTATAAAAGGCGTGTTGCAGGAGTAAAAATTGTATGTTTGCTGGGAGATGCTTATGGAGGTCACTGAGTTGCTTCATCCCAGCTGCTCATCATGGATATGGATGAGTAGTGGGGCCTGATTCACACTGTCATCTCTCCTGTGTGCAGAGTGCCCTGCTGGAAGCTATGGTCCGGGATGTGGCTCCATCTGCCGGTGCCAAAATGGAGCAACTTGCGATCACGTCAGTGGGGCGTGCAGCTGTGCGGCTGGATGGATGGGAACATTCTGTGAAAGGCGTAAGCTGCGGGCTTTTTACTTTAAATTCAAGCGTCTGACGGCACTGGGTCGCTACTCGCCGGAGTTTACAAGGACGAGGAGGGACCTCATTGAATCTTACCGAATAGTGAAAGGCCTGGATGGAGTGAACGTGGAGAGGATGTTTCCACTAGTGGGAGAGTCTAGGACCAGAGGTCATAGCCTCAGAATTGGAAACTTTACTTTAGGAAGGAGATGAGGCGAATGTCTTTAGTCAGAGGGTGGTGAATCTGTGGAATTCATTGCCACAGAGGGCTGTGGAGGGCGTCAATGGATATTATTTAACACAGAGATAGATAGATTCGTGATGAGTACGGATGTCAAGGGTTATGGGGGAAAGGCAGGAGAATGGGGTTAAGCGGGAGACATATATCAGCCATAATTGAATGGCAGAGTAGGCTTGATGGACCGAATGGCCTAATTCTGCTCTCATTACTTATGAACATGAGCTTCTTGAACTGCCAATGTGATCGACTAATGTAGGGAGGAGGGGCGAGGTGGGAAATGCCAGCTTTGGAGCTGTGAAGTCAAGGATGGAGAGCAGTGGAGCTCATGTTCAATCCCATCGCTGCTCTGTCGACCTCTGTTGCTATACACAGCACCATAAGCAGCAGCCTTGGTTGCTATTTGGGCCAGATTTTACTGGGCAGTTGAGCAAAATGCAAAGTGCTGCAGGAACTCAGTGTGTCAGGCAGCATCTGTGATCGGAAATGGACAGGTGACATTTTGGGTGCGGACCTGTCTTCAGACTGAACTGAGGGTATACTTCTCTTCGCTTGGGCAGCACGTGACGCGGTGGTAGATTTGCTGCCTTACAGCGCCAGATACCCGGGTTCAATCCCGGCCTCGGGTGTTGTCTGTTCAGAGTCTGTACATTCTTCCTGTGACCAAGTGGGTTTTCTCGGGCTGCTCCAGTTTCCCCCCACACTCCGGAGACATACCGATTTGTAGGTTAATTGGCATATTGTAAGTTGTCCCTGGTGTGTAGGATAATGCTAGTGTACTAAGTAACACTAGTGACCGGGGTAGGCACAGTCTCGGTGGGCTGAAGGGCCTGTTTCCGTGCTGTATCTCTAAAGTCTAAAGTAAAGTCTAAAATAAGGTTTAAAGGACACCCAATTTTGCCTCCATTTACATAGTTCAGATTCCAAGCCTGTGCTCACTGTGGGAGCATCCCCAAACGGAATCTTTATAGCATACACAAGTATTTGACTATCAAAAACTAAATAATAAACTAAAAATAGTTCATGGTGATTAACAAAAATTGAAGGGAATCTTCAAATCGTGGATATAATTGTAAAGGTTCCAGCAAACCTACATGATAAACAAATATAACATCCGTATCCTTGCGTTTCTTCTTTACAGTTATAAAACCTTCATTAAGATGATTGAGTTTACAGGTCCTGCAGATGAGCCATCTTTTTTCCTGTGTAAATCTCAGTGGAAGAGTACGCTAACAAATTTGTAAGCTTAGGACCCTTTGTTTAAAGAAAATCGTGCTGCGGTCCTGAACATATTCATATGAGTAAATATTGGCTGTTTCCATGGAACTGCTTGCATTTCCATTAATGTTCAAGCTTTGTCCCATTTTGTCTTGAGGGGCTCCTCACAGGAGACTTGAGGGCCTGTCCCACTTGAGCGACATCTGTGCGTCACGCAGGCAGCACGCGAGGATTTTGAGAACCCCAAAATCCTGGGGCGCCACGCACTACCGCGCGACTTTGCCTACGCCACCATGCGCCGTGCGCACGTAAATGCACGCCATGCACATGCAATGCATGTCGTGCGTCGTGACGTGTAAATTATGTTGTGTAAATGACGTGCAAATAACACCCAAGTGGGACAGACCTTAACAGACATTGAGAGATGAAAGATACAAAGGTGGTTTTAAAATGAGTTCTAACTGGAGGTTCACAGTGAGGAATTCACTCTAACATTGGCAAGAGCAGTAATTTGGGAAAGTGCTTCGACAATCTTTAACAATTGTGAGGTGCTGAGGGATTAACTGCATGCACTCAGTTTCTCAGGCACCATTCAGCTAACTGTGAATATTGCATTCAAATGAGCAAGATGGCATTTCCTTGAACTACTTTAAAATGGGAGGCCATCAGTGGACTATGTAACCTGATCCCAATGTAGACCTCATTTAGATACTGCACTTTGAGGTAGATTCCATTCCCGAGTCTTTAAAACACAATGGAGGTGCAGTGGCACAGCTGGTAGAGCTGCGGCCTTACATCTCCAGTGATCCACATTCAATCTTGATCTCTGCTGGTGTCTGTGTTGACATTGCATGGTTTCCCTATAACTAGCAGGATTTCCACTGGTGGTCTGGTTTCCTCCCATGTGCCAAAGATGTATGGGATTACCAAATAGTAAATAGTATACACTTGGATAGAGTGGATGTGGGGAGGATGTTTACACTAGTGGGAGAGTCTAGGACCAGAGATCGCAACCTCAGAATAAAAGGATATTCCTTTAGGAAGGAGATGACGAGGAATTTGTTTTGCCAGAGGATGGTGAATTCTTTGTCACAGAAGGCCAAGTCGATGGATATTTTTAAGGCAGAGATAGATAGATTATTGATTAGTACTGGTGTCAGGGGTTGTGGGGAGAATGGAGTTGAGGGGGAGAGTTAGATCAGCCATGAATGAATGGCCATTAGATTCAAGATTAAATTTAATTGTCAAATGTACCAACTAAGGTACAATGAAATTTGAGTTACCTTACAGCCGTATTAAGTAAAAAAAACGCAAAAACACACACAGCACATAAAATAAAGTTTAACATAAACGCCCACCACAGTGGAATCAACATTCCTCACTGTGATGGAAGGCAATAAACTTCAGTCATCAAGGTAGTATGAGAGTTTCCAATTAGGTAGATGGTAGGTCAGGATCGCACTCTAGTTGGTGAAACCTGTCTAAATGTCTTTAAATATTGCCTTTTACACACTTCTACAGCTTTGTCTGGCAGTTTGTCGCATGTATTCACCATGCCCCGTGAGAGAAAATTGCCTCTCAGATGTCTCTTTTAAATCTTTCCTGTCTCAGTTTAAATGTTCTGGATGCCTCTACACTGTGATTGTGAACATTGACATTATCTATGCCTCTCATGATCTTGTGTACCTCAATACATCTACTTCTCATCTCTCCTTGTTAGTCTGATGTAAAAGAACGGTATTGTTGCAAATACAGTATCAGTTAGTAACTAAAGGGAACACATTTCCCTTGCTAAATTTTATAACCATGAAGCAGTGGGAAGGGGAGGTAAAGTGTTTGGCAACCATGCTATCTCATAAACCAAGGTGGACTGAGTGAAAATGTTCAGCGAATTGATCAGTATCCATGCGTTATCACTGGAGCACTGAACACGTTGGGAAAAGGGGGAGTACAATGGGATCTGGGGGTCCTTGTACATCAGTCTATGAAAGTAAGCATGCAGGTACAGCAGGCTGTGAAGAAAGCGAATGGCATGTTGGCCTTCATAACAAGAGGAATCGAATATAGGAGCAAAGAGGTCCTTCTGCAGTTGTACAGAGCCCTAGTGAGACCACACCTGGAGTATTGTGTGCAGTTTTGATCCCTAATTTGACGAAGGACATTCTTGCTATTGAGGGAGTGCAGCGTAGGTTTACAAGGATGGCGGGACTGTCAAATGCTGAGAGAATGGAACAGCTGGGCTTATACACTCTGGAGTTTAGAAGGATGAGAGGGTATCTCATTGAAACATATAAGATTGCTAAGGGCTTGGACACACTAGAGGCAGGAAACATGTTCCAGATGTTGGGGAAGTCTAGAACCAGGGGCCACAGTTTAAGAATAAGGAGTAAGCCATTTAGAATGGAGACGAGGAAACACTTTTTCTCACAGAGAGTGGTGAGTCTGTGGAATTCCCTGCCTCAGGGCAGGTTCTCTTGATGCTTTCAAGAGAGAGCTAGATAGGGTTCTTAAAAATAGCGGAGTCAGGGGATATGGGGAGAAGGCAGGAACGGGGTACTGATTGGGGATGATCAGCCATGATCACATTCAATGGGGCTCGAAGGGCCAAATGGCCTACTCCTGCACCTATTGTCTATTGTCTATTGTCAATCACTTAATCAATCAGCTTGCACAAACGAATATAACAATTGTGGATGGAAAATAAATTAGGAATTCTCTGAACACTGATATTTCATAAGTTCATAAATTCAGAAGTGATAGGAGCAGAATTAGGCCATTTGGCCCGTCAAGTCTACTCTGCTATTCAGTCATGGCTGATCTATCTCTTCCTCTTAACCCCATTCTCTTCCCTTGACCCTATAACCCCTGACATCTGTACTAGTCAAGAATCTACCTATCCCTCCGTTAAGAATATCCATTGACAGCCTCCACGGCCTTCTGTGGCAATGAATTCCACAGATTCACTACCCTGTGACTAAAGAAATTCCTCCTCATTTCCTTCCTAAAGGAACGTCCTTCAATTCTGAGGCTGTGCCCTCTGGTCATAGAGTCTCCCACTAGTGGAAACATCCTCTCCGCATCCACTCTATCCAGGCCATTCACTGTTCGGTAAGCTTCAATGAGCTGTCCCCTCATCCGTCAAAACTCCAGCGAGTGCAGGCCCAGTGCCGTCAAATGCTCACGATATGTTCTTGTGTAAGAAGGAACTGCAGGTGCTGGTTTACACCGAAGATAGACACAGGATGCTGGGGTAACTCAGCGGGCCAGGCAGCATCTCTGGAGAAAATGAATAGGTGAAGTTTGGGGTCGAACCCCTTCTTCAGTTTTCAGAGGCTAAGAAATGTTCTGCTGCAGTTTGTTTCAGAGCAGCGGTAAACAGCGCCCTCCTGTGTTCACTGAGGATGCAGTGTAAAAAGTGTCTAAAGCCTCAAGTTGATGTGCGTATATATATATATAATATATACATATATTGTCATCTGGCTGGATATTTAAGCATATACTCACATGAGTTGAGTGAAATGTATACAAGTTTAGAAAGATATTTTCAATATTTCAGGAATTATATTTATTCCCAGATGGGTTATTAATTTTTTTCATTATAAACGCATAGAATGTTGAATATTAACCAGCAACAACTGGGCAATTTCCCAAAGATGTGTTTTCAGAGTGGAGATAGACACAAAATGCTGGGGTTAAGTCATAGGCAGCATCTCTGGAGAGAAGGAATGGGTGATGTTGTGGGTCAAGACCCTTCTTCCAGAATGACCTGAGTTCTACAGTACATATGACATCATAACAAGACAGACTCCAGGAGCTCCCAAGTTTGCAAGGTTGCTGGCTGTATATTAGTCTTTGTATTACTTTCAGTGTCCAGGCAAACCTCTCCTTTCCATCCCCAGGGAGTTTATTTCTTTCCAATGAGTGGAATTCATTTTTGTTTTCATTCTAATTGGCTCAATTAGGCCTTTCTATTTCTGAAAGATGGCAAAACAATTTTTATTTCAGCAACTCATTCCAAAAGCCTTAATCCTGCTGTGTATAAACTCTGCTTTATCCTAACCAGTGGTTTAAATAGTTTAAATGCTAGTTTGTTACTCTTCACTGGTTCTCACTGTGAAAGCATATTAAATATTCTGGATGATTTTCTATGATGGAAATAGGGAATGGCAGGAATGTGAATGGATTTGAAAATAGGAATGAGAATTATAAATCTGAGGATTTGTTTCACCGGGAGCTAGTAGAGGGCAGCTTGTGCAGATTGCTGTGTGAACGAGACTTGGTGTGAATTGAGAAATATGAACAGTTGCATTTTGGGTGTAAAGTGGATATGGAGAGATTAGACAGGAGTTCATTGACGCAGTCAGTATTTGTGTCTGTTAGCTTGCCACCCAGTGGCCATGGAGCGTTGGTATTTCCAGTGAATATATTAACCGGACTTGACCATGTAAGGTCTCTTGTTCACCCTTGCATTGTCAGCTACAATAAATCCAGTATCGATGCATTCCTGCCCACCCTCTCCTCCTACTTCTGTGCGGTTAATGCCGCATGATGTGAGTTTAGTTTAGAGATACAGCGTGTAAAGCAGGCCCTTCGGCCCACCGAGTCTGCACCGACCAGCAATCCACGCACATTAACACTATCCTACACACACTAGGGACAATGTACATTTTATACCAAGCTAATTATGTCTTTGGCGTGTGGGAGGAAACAGAAGATCTCAGAGAAAACCAGCACAGGTCACTGGGAGAACGCACAAACTCTGTACAGACAGCACCCACAGTCTGGCTCAAACCCGGGTCTCTGGCGCTGTAAGACAGTAGCTTTATCACTGCACCACCGCGCTCTACTGTCCATCTCCCAACCTGACCCTCACTGGGAGCACCACTTAAAGGTTTATGTTAAAACTGAATATAGGTATATTTACTCTGTCAATACATTATTGTCTCCTGTTGAATTCCGCGGCAGTGGGCCTAGTGGGATTCTTTGTAATGATGATGTAATAGCTACCCCAGCTCCTGATCCAAGTGCATCTTTCTCATCCCCAGCCTGCCCTGATGGCTTTCATGGCATTGACTGTCAGCAGGTGTGCAAGTGCAGGAATGGCGCCAGATGTGACCCTGCGACGGGAACGTGCCACTGTCTGCCTGGATGGCTGGGACCTCAGTGCAACCAACGTAAGCTTAACTGGCTGGGTGGGAGGGTTCGGGATGGGGGCAGGCGCATGGTGAAGGAAGTTTTATAAACCCACACATTACGCATCTACTTCAGGGTGCACTAGAAAATAGAAGCACCCTCTGTGATAATTTACTTTCTCTGAGTCTATCGTTTTCACAAGTCCTCCAAGAATCTGTTACCTTATTCCTCATTTTGGCTTTATTTCTATCCATATTCTGCAAGTTTTTTAAATATTTCTAGTGCTGCCAAAACCATTACCAGATGTCAAACACTCATCATTGGAGAAGCAAAGAACTGCAGTTGCTGGTTTACACCAAGGACAGGCTCAAAGTGCTGGAGTAACTCAACAGGTCAGGCAGCATCTCTGGAGAGAAAGGATAGATGATGTTTTGGTTCGGGACCCTTCTTCAGACTGATCCTACTTCATACAAAAGTGAAAGGCTGCCAATTTTGGATATTGAAGCATAGTGCTGGAATTTCTCAGCAGTCCAGACAGCATATGTGAGGAGTGGAACAACGTTAATATTGCATGTCATTGACCATTCACCAGCATCTCTCCACATGAATGAAATTGCTCATTCCTGGTACATTCTAGTAAATCTCAATCAGATACACTTTTATAAATCAGAATGCCAGTATGAATGACGGGGCATCGTGCCACAGCTGGTAATCCTGCGGCCTTACAGAGACCCATGTTCGATCCTGAGCTCGGGTACTGCTGTATGGAGTTTGCACGTTCTCGCTGTGACTACATGGCTTTCCTCCGAGTGCTCCAGTCTCCTCCCGCATCCCAGAAATGCGGGTGTGTAGGTTAAATGACCTCAGTAAAAATTGCCCTCTAGTGTGTAGGGAATGGGTGACAAAAGTGGAATAACATAGAACTAGTGTGAATGGGTGGTCGATGGTGGGCACAGTCTTGCTGGGCAGAAGACCCCGTTTCCATGCTGTATCTCTTTGAACAATAAAGACCATGTTCTTCCTTCTGTCCTGTAAAGCAACTGTTCACCAATAATTTACAACCAGAATCTTAGCCATTTTGTTTCTACAAGACCCACCATCCATTCCAGTTCATGATCTATTATGTGGTACATTATCAAAATGTCTTTGAAAGTTCATAGTCATAAATAACAATGTTACCCTTATTTTCAATATTTTCAGCGTTCTCCTTTATTTCACATTTCATGCAACTGCTGCTTTATCTTTATATGGTATTCATATTATATTCTTAGTATCCCTCTGTCCACATCATCTGCTATCTATATCTCCTCCACTCACTTCAGATCCAGTTAACAATCGCATGGCATCCTCTCTCACCTGGCACCAACACTGCATTCCGTCTCCTTCCAGTTGCAGCCTAACATTGGTGAGGGGGGGAGAACAATGGACAAAGGAGGACCTGGCGTAGGGGGGCCTGGTGTGTGGATGGGTGGAGGAGGAAAACAAAGGAGGACCCGGCGTGCTTTGTAACGTTGTCAGTGCCATAGGTGGCCGCTATTTGTATACCTTGGGTATGCAAGCAAAGAATTACACTGTGCCTTGTCAATAAAGTATTCCATTCCATTCCTTGTTCCCTCTGTCCTTTCCCTTCCTCTGCGACTTTACACATATTTTATTTCTAACATTTCCTATCTCTGATGAAAGTCCATGGCCATGTAACTCTGTTTCTCTCTCCATGGTTGCATGCCTGCTGAGTATTTTCAACATTCCAGCATCTGCAGTTTTTCACAACCTGTCCCACTCTCTCCATTGGAATCCATAAAGGAATATTCTATCACGATGAAACAGCAGCCATTTTGCTTCATACAATGAGACACTAATCTTATTTTTTTTTAATCCATTGTAATGGGACTGCCGGCCGTTTATCAGCAGAATGTTGATTTTGTTCTGGAATGGTTTCTTTCGCGACACATTTTTGTGCTGTTTGCCTGCAATGCTGCACTGAGTTTTTGGTTTCCTTTCCCAGCCTGTGCTGACCTGCGTTATGGTGAGGGTTGCAGCCAACGTTGCGACTGCTACAATAATGCGACGTGTGATCGTGCCACCGGCCAGTGCCTCTGCATTCCTGGTTGGACAGGAACCAGGTGTCAACAACGTAAGGAAGTATAAACAGGACTGGGTTGGGCATGCTGGGTTTTGGGCCTTGTTATGATGCCACGTGTCCACATTAACCTGGCGATAGGCATTGCAACATCTGTATTCCAGCATTAATGGCTTTGTCTCATTACCAATTCCTCACACCCTTCACAGCCATGGGTTTCAAAGTTATATTGTAGAGTTATAGAGTGATACAGCGTGGAAACAGGCCCTTCTGCCCAACCTGCCCACACCAGCCAGCTACTGTTCCAGCTACTTTATTCCCACCTGACCGAGTTTGGCCCATATCCCTCCTAATCTATTCTATCCATGTACCTGTCTAACTGTTTCTTAAACGTTGCGATAGTTCTTGCCTCAACTACCTCCTCTGGCAGCTCGTTCCATACACCCACCATCCTTTGTGAGAAAAAGTTACCCCTCAGACTCTTATCAAATATTTTCCCCTCCACCTTAAACCTATGTCCTCTGGTCCTCGATTCCCCTACTCTGGGCAGGAAATATCAAATTATATTGATGCTGCATTCCCTAACTAATTGTCTCCACCTTACTGTTTATGGCTGAATCTTCAGCATTGAAGGTGCAGGGCTGGAGACGAGGGGTTTGTGTGGCATTT
The DNA here is from genome assembly GCA_035221665.1 of Okamejei kenojei. Taxonomy (NCBI): domain Eukaryota; kingdom Metazoa; phylum Chordata; class Chondrichthyes; order Rajiformes; family Rajidae; genus Okamejei; species Okamejei kenojei. The sequence continues at coordinate 56,418,642 of CM069144.1, read as the reverse complement.
GTTAGATAGTGGTGGTGAGAAAGGGGGATTGTGAATGAGGAGTTTGCTTTTCAATGGACTATCAGCATCATTGACAATATACCACAATACAGCACAGCAACAGGCCTTTTGTACTGCGATGTTTGTGTCGAACATGATGCCAAATTCAAATATTCTGTTCAGCTTCAGATCCTTACCTCTCCAATCCCGCATATTCATGTGCCTGTCTAAAAAGCCTGCTCTCATATCTGCTTCCACCACCTTGGCAGGGTAATCCAGGCACCCACCTCTCTCTGACCCGCACAATTCCTTTAGACTCCCCCACCCCCTCTCACGTTAATATTTTGCACCTCTCACTGCACTCTCGTCCTCTAATATTTGATGTTTCCATGCTGGGGGACGGGTTTTGGCTGTTTACCCTATATAGGCTTCTCATAATTGTATAAACATCTATCAAGTCTCCCCTCAGCTCTGACATTTCAGAAAAAAACAATCCAAGCTTGTCCATCCTCTCCATATTTCCATTATCCACTCATCCAGGCAACATTTTAGTAACATTTTTCAGCACCATCTCTAAAGTCTTCAAACCCTTCCTGAGTGTAATGGGACAACCAAAACTGTACACAATACTACAAATGCGACTTAACCAAAGTTTTATAAAGGGGCAACATGATTTCCTGTTTCTTATGCTCAACGCCTCGACCGATGGAGCCAAGTAAACCATACTTCTTTACAACTCTACCTGCAGATGTTGAGCTTTATTCATATTGCTGAGAGGATGAACCCTCCAGTATGTCCCAGCTGTGACATTCTCCCTTATTAGTTAAGTAGCTCCACACAAAGGGTGGTGGGTGTATGGAACAAGCTGCCTGTGGAGGTAGTTGAGGCTGGGACTATCCCAACGTTTAAGAAACAGTTCGACAGGTACATGGATGGGAGAGGTTTGGAGGGATATGGACCAAGCACAGTCAACTGGGACAAGTGTAGCTGGGACATGTTGGCCGGTGTGGGAAAGTTGGGCTGAAGGGACAGTTTGCACATTTTATCATTCTATGACTCTAGGACTCCCTTTTTTTTTAACCTTCCTCATGATCACATCTGAAACCCTGGAACGTTGAGCTGCGGTTCTTACCCCTCTCACAACCGCATCTCCAAAGCAGCCACAACATCGTGGCACCATGCACGGATGCAGGCTCTATGGACCTGCTTTATCCATAATACTCCTTGCATTGATATCAACAGACTTCAGCTCAATAATTTAATAAATGACTGGACTTCTGAAAAAAATGTCATCTACACACTAAAGTTATTTTGTAAAGCTAACCAAAACTCTCTCTCTTTGATTGAGACCATATGGCCTCGACCACCTTTGTGCATCTACTGTGAGGTCAATAATATAAATTATTTGTATTTTCCTTGTTTGAATTCATGTCCATTGAGTAAAGGTTTAGTTTTCGGTCAGATTCAGCTGGACTCAACAGCAAATGGAACTGAAGAGAGTTTTCCTCCTTTCTTTGTATTGGATCTGAATCATCTCCACTCTTAAGGTTACCCCGTTAAGTGATAAAAAGTCGAGATTGTATGTTGCTGTAGTTTTCCACTTGATGTAGTTTTTGATTTACCCATTTTGGACCTGATAGGATGCCCATTGGGGTTCTATGGATTGAACTGCCTGCAGTCCTGTATCTGCAGGGATTCAGCTGAGTGTGACTCTGTGAGTGGATCGTGCGGCTGTCCCAAGGGGTGGACTGGTATCGCCTGTGAGCTGGGTGAGTAGGTGGTCAGAACCTAGAATGAAAGTAATGCCTAATGTTATTCATTGCGAGGGTCGGTGGAACCAACCTGGCTGTGTGCTTGTGTTCAGAGTGTGAAGACGGACGGTTTGGGGAAGGCTGTCAGCAACACTGCAGCTGCAGTAACGGGGGAACCTGCGACCGACTCACTGGATGGTGCACATGCAGACCCGGCTGGGTCGGGGAAAAGTGTCAAACTCGTAAGTAAAGGTCAATGTTTTGCATTGTTTTACTGGACCAGGGATTTAAAAAAAAAAACCTGTGTAGGAAGGACCTGCAGATGCTGGTTTAAATTGAAGATAGACACCAAATGCTGGAGTAACTTAACGGGACAGGCAACATCTCTGGAGAGAAGGAATGGGTGACGTTTCGGGTTGAAAAATACCACCTATTCTAAGAGATTTGTGATGGATCCCTATCAAGGTTAGTTTGCAAGTTCATTATTTGCTTGTTTTCCTTTTAAATTTCTCTTCCATGATCAAGGATGGCGCAGTGGTAGAGTTGCTGCCTTACAATGCCAGGGACCTGGGTTCAATCCTAACTTCGGGTGCTGTCTGTATAGAGTTCATACTTTCTCCCAGTGACCGCGTGGGTTTTCTCCGGGTGCTCCAGTTTCCTCCCTAGTTCCGAAGACGTACAGGTTTGTAGGTTAATTGGCGTCAGTATATTGTCCCTAGTGTGTAGGATATCACTAATGTTCAGGTGATCATTTGTCAGCGTAGACTTGGTGGGCCGAAGGCTTGTTTCTACACCATATCTCTAAACTAAACTAAGTCTCCAATAGCTGGTCTGTTTATGATTCTGCATGGACTGTAAAGATACTGCTTGCAGAATATTACTGGTGATATAAAAATCATTGTATGGGAGTTGATCAGAGGGTTTACCCTAGATTTGAGACACAAAAGAGGACGGAAATACTCACTAGGTCAGGCAGCTTCTGTGATGAATCGAACAGAATCAAAGATTCAGATTCTCATCAGATACTTATATCAGTGGTCATAGTGTGATTAGTGCAGATGGGCAAAAGGCTTGGCATATACAGTGGCTTGCAAAACTATTCATACCCCTTGAGCTTTTCCACATTTTGTCACGTTACAACCACAAACGTAAATGTATTTTATTGGGATTTTATGTGATAGACGTCTTGCCAGAAGATTCTCAATTGGATTTAGGTCTGGACTTTGACTTGGGCCATTCTAACACATGAATATGCTTTGATCTAAACCATTCCCATTGTAGCTTTGGCTGTATGTTTAGGGTCATTGTCCTGCTGGAAGGTGAAACTCTGCCCCAGTCTCAAGTCTTTTGCAGACACTAACAGGTTTTCTTCCAAGATTGCCCTGTATGTGGCTCCGTCCATCTTCCCATCAACTCTGACCAGCTTCCCTGTCCCTGCTGAAGAAAAGCATCCCCACAGCATGATGCTGCCACCACCATGTTTCACAGTGGGGATGGTGTGTTCAGGGTGATGTGCAGTGTTAGTTTTCCTCCACACATAGCATTTTGCATTTAGGCCAAAAACTTCAATTTTGGTCTCATCAGACCAGAGCACCTTCCTCCACATGTTTGCTGTGTCCCCCAAGTGGCAAATTGCACACGGGACATCTTATGGCTTTGTTTCAACAATGGCTTTCTTCTTGCCACTCTTCCTAAAGGCCCGATTTGTGGAGTGCATGACTAATAGTTGTCCTGTGAACAGAATCTCCCTCCTGAGCTGTGGATCTCTGCAGCTCCTCCAGAGTTACCATGGGCCTCTTGGCTGCTTCTTTGATCAATGCTCTCCTTGCCCGGCCTGTCAGTTTAGGTGGACGGCCATGTCTTGGTAGGTTTGCAGTTGTGCCATACTCTTTCCATTTTCGGATGATGGATTGAACAGTGCTCCGTGAGATGTTCAAAGCTTGGGATATTTTTTTATAACCTAACCCTGCATTAAACTTCTCCACACCTTTATCCCTGACCTGTCTGGTGTGTTTCTTGGGCTTCATGATGCTGTTTGTTCACTAATGTTCTCTAACAAACCTCTGAGGCTTTCACAGAACAGCTATATTTATACTGAGATTAGATTACACACAAGTGGACTCTATTTACTAATTATGTGTACCCTCGATTCTCCAGCATCTGCAGTTCCTTCTTTAAAAAAAATCTATTTACTAATTAGATGACTTATGAAGGCAATTGGTTGCACTGGATTTTATTTAGGGGTATCAGAGTAAAGGGGGCTGAATACTTTTGCACGCCACACTTTTCAGTTTTTTTATTTGTAATAAAATTTGAAAACCATGTCTCATTTTCCTTCCACTTCACAATTATGCGCCACTTTGTGTTGGTCTGTCACATAAAATCTCAATAAAATACATTTACGTTTGTGGTTGTAACGGGACAAAATGTGGAAAAGTTCAAGGGGTATGAATACTTTTGCAAGCCACTGTACATGATGGGCTGAAGGGCCCATTTCTGCGCTGTATATCTCTATGATTCTAAGCATGCCATAGGAGTAGAATTAGGACATTTGGACCATTGAGTCTACTCTGCTAGTCAATCATGGTTGATCTATTTTTTCCTCTCAACCCCATTCTCCTGCCTCAACCTCCACTTCAAAAACACCCAATGACTTGGCCTCCACAGCCATCTGTGGCAATAGATTCCACAGATTCACCACCCTCTGACCAAATAAATTCTTCCTTACCTCCTTTCTAAAGGTATGTCCTTTTATTCTGAAGCTGTGCCCGGACTAGAGTCCGAGACTCTCCCACTAGTGGAAACATCCTCTCCATATCCACTCTATCCAGACCTTTCATTATGTGGTAATTTTCAATTAGATCTCCCCTCATCCTTCTAAAGTCCAGCGAGTACAGGCTCAGAACCATCAAACACTCATTGTATGTTAATCCACACATTACTGGGATCATTCTTGTAAACCTCCTCTGGACTATCTCCAAAGCCAGCACACCCCGACTCAGATATGGGGTAAAAAACTGCTCACATTACTCCAAATGTGGTCTGACCAGTGCCCTATAAAGCCTCAGCATTGCAACATTATATCCTGCTTTTATATTTGGCCACAGCATAAAACATCTAGCCTGCTGAACATTTCCAGTGTTTTCTGCGGTTTGCTTCAGATTTCCAGCATCTGCGGGATTTTTGTTTCAGCAATACTAGCATCGAACCATAGATTCCAAGCACAGAAACAGTCCCTTCTGCAAAACTTGCCTACGCAGCCCAAGATGCCCCATCTTTGCTGGTCCCACCTACCCATGCTTGGCCCATATCCTTCTAACTTTCCCATCCATATACCTATCCAAATATCATAAATGTCTTAGAACTAAAGAAACTGGAAAGCCTTTGTAATGGTTAATCTTTGCATGTCCATTTGTTCAGTTGCAATAAATGAAGAGGCCAGCTCTAGAATGACCACCTCTGATGTTGGGTGCCATGCTCCATTTTATTTAAAAAAAACTGCAGCCCTTGTCCTAGCTTGCTCTCTCCATTTCCACCAGCCACCCTGCCACTATCTTCAGGAGACTTGCCTTCCATATCTTGGATTTTCCACCAATTCTACCAGAGCAAAGACAGTGGAACTTTAAATACCAGATAAATGATATGAAAATATGGACACACTGATCTGTTCTGTATTCATGCAGACTATATTCTGTTGTGCTGATGCAAAGCAAGAATTTCATTGTCCTATTTTGGTCACATGACAAAAAACTCTCTTGAACTTGAACTTAAAAATGTCAATTTCTTTTTTTAAACTTCTTTAAACTTCTGTTACACTTCTACGGGATGATGGTGAGGCCATATTTGGAGTATTGCATTCAGTTTTGCTCACCTTGTTATTGGAAATATACCATTAAGCTGGAAAGGGGACAGAGAAAATTTACAATGATATTGTCAGGATTTGAGGGGCTGAGCTGTATGGAGAGGTTGGGCAGGGTAAGACTCTGTTCCTTGGAGTGGAGGAGGGTGAGGGGTGATCCTAGAGACGCGCATACGATCATGAGGGGAATAATAGGGTAGATGCACAGAGTCATTTACCCAGAGTAGGCGAATCAAGAACGAGAGGACATAGATTTAAGGTGAGAGGGGAAAGATTTAATAGGAACCTGAGGGGCAACATTATGCACACACAGGGTGGTGGGTATATGGAATGAATTGCCAGAGGAGGTAGTTAAGGCAGGTGCTATAACAACATTTTGAGACATTAGGACAGGTACATGGATAGGCATGGCTTAGAGGTATATGGGGCAAATGTGAATAGGTGGGACTAGTGTAGATGGGGCAGCTTGGTCGGCATGCACAAGTTGGGCTGAGGGGCCAGTTTCCACACAGTATGCCTCTGAGTATAAACACTGTGTAAGGAGTACGTTCATGGGGACGTGGTATCACTGACACAGCACTTTGTTCCTGTGTCCAAGATGGAGTCAATCCATCCTGAATTGTTTTGTGGTACTGATATTAAGATAGCATAGTCTCTTCTCCACAGTATAATGAACCCGTTTGATGTTTGGTTTGGTCCTCTAGCTTGCCCAGCAGGATATCATGGGGAGCAGTGTGAGGAGAGATGCCAGTGCAAAAATGCTTTTTCCTGTCACCACGAGACGGGGGTTTGCCAATGTGCCCGCGGCTGGCGGGGCAAGAGATGCGACAAACGTAAGTTACACCCTGGGGTGTCTACTGAGTGGAGCCATATTATGTGCACTTAATGTGTAGCCATTAGGGTACGGTTTGCAACAACCACACCACTGGGGCGATCACGGTGGCGCAGCGGTAGAGTTGCTGCCTCACAGCGAATGCAGCACCGGAGACCCGGGTTCGATCCCGACTACGGGTGCTGCCTGTACAGAGTTGGTACTTTCTCCCCATGACCTGTGTGGATTTTCTCCACAATCTTTGGTATCCTCCCACACTAAAAGATGTACAGTTAATTGCCATGGTAAATGTAAAAATCGGTACCCGGACGTGGCGCTGACAGACGGGAGGCCGAAGCAAAGGTGTCGAAGCCAAAGAACCGAATGGAAACGAGGCCGACACGCCAAAAAAACTAAAAGGTACGAAGACGAAACGCCAACTAACCGAAAGGATGGGACGCCTAAACGCAAACTAACCGAAAAGCTGCGTTGCCTAAAAGCAAACACACCGAATGGCCGATCTGTCGAAACGCCACCTACCCGAAAGGCGGAGTTGCCTATAAGCCAACGAACCGACTGCCACTCAACAGAAAAATCAAAATAACGGACATGACGTTGCCGGGGGGCGGGACCTGTCAGCGATTGGTCCAGACCCCCGCATCCACCACACCACTGTGGAGGGATGAACATTGTCCCACACCTCCGCTCCACCTGACCCGCAGCCCGCGGAGGGTGGCCATGGGAGAGTGGGGGCTGTCCCGAGGGATGCGCACCTTCAGCCGCTTACAACTTGGTGCTTGGGTTCAGATTGCCCAGTCACATATGGCTTGTGTGGGACAGTGACCCCCAGTCTCCCCTTCTCTCTCCCCTCTTCTCTCTCCCCCCCTTTCCCCCTTCTCTCTCTCCCTTCTCTCTCTCTCCCCCTTATCTCTCTTCCCCTCCTCTCACTCTCCCCCTCTCTATCCCTTCTCTTTCTCCCCCTTCTCTCTTCCCCTCCTCTCTCTCCCTTCTCTCGCTTCCCTCCTCTCTCTCCCTACTCTCTCTCTCTCTCTCCCCTTCTCTCTTTATCTCCCCCTTTCTCCCCTCCCCCTCCCTCTCCTCTCTCCCCCCTTGTCTCTCTCCCTCACTTATGCAGAGCGGCTATGGAAGTTGAGAAAACTGGCAGCAGTCCGTGTGAAAATACTGCACCTACGAACAATGAAGGCACTATGAAACCAGCTGCCGCAAGCCCTTCCCACAGGACAGGGTTTTAACTCGGCATAAAAAATCAAAACTGAGCTACATTGATTTCAAAATAAAAATATTACTTGTATAAATCGTTCTTACATTCGGGAACCTGGTTAATTAACTGGTGGCAATATTTCCCTGTCCTAACTGCCTTTGCTTTAGCCGGTGGTCACATCCATTCCATCCCTCTCTCGCAAAGATGTGAGATTTCAATTTGAGCGCACGTGGTTGAATAGATGCAAGCGGCATGTAAAGCGTCTCTTCTAGGCGCACAATACACGAAGCCGATGAAATGAGACAACTGTCACACCAAAGATAGACACAAAATGCTAGAGTAACTTAGCTGAACAGGCAGCATCTCTGGAGAGAAGGAATGGGTGACGTTTCGAGTCGAGACCATTCTTCAGATCTGAAGAATGAGTCTGAAGAGTCTTGACCCGAAATGCCAGTGTAACTTTCTCCACAGCTGCCAAGAGAAATCAGTGAAGTGATAGAAGGTTAAAATATATATGCACTATTCCCACGGTAAATAATACAGAAAATGGTCTTTCCTGCATGTCATTTTAGTCAGCTTCTAATGGACAAGCTATAATTAATGTGTGGTAAACTCTTTAGTCTTGTGGTGACTATAGTTCTATTTTACTTCGGAGTCACGTGAGTGACTACGTGAAGAAGGCCTGCCTGGCGCTGGAACGGCATTACGTCGACGCTGACGGCAGAAGCAGGAGCTGCACAGACAGCTCCTCGACAGCGGTAGGTACGGAACCGGCAGGTAAGTGCAGTTGAAAAAATTTTTTTTTTAGGAAGTCTGCAAAACTCCGTGCCTGGTGGATTGAACCAGGGTTTTAAAAAGTTTTAAAAAACAAAGTAAAAGTTTAAATTCAACAGAAATACTCTGTTAAAAACAACGGAGTTTTGAAAAGAACGTCCCAGGGGAATACCCAGCGATCGGGACGAGAGATTAATTACGGGGCCGGTTCCGTTACTGGTACCGTTAAAAATACGGTAGAGAGGTTAAAATGCTCCACAATCTTTTGGCAGGAAATTTAAAAGTCAGAAAGGCTGTAATTTTAAAAAGTTAATAAATTTCGCGATATGGAGAAAGTACTCCAAAAATATAAAAAAGAGACAAGGGTCACAGTACCCAAACAGTTCCCCAAAAAAGACCCTGAGGGGCTTGAATATACAAAATATGGCTATGTGCCAAATTGAGAATTTGAAACCTTGGACCCTGGATTAGGGTGGAGGAAGTCTCTTTGGATATAATTCCAAGTGGATCAGGGCTGCAAAAGACAGACCCTGTAAGTGGTGATGTGAATTATGAATGCACACCACAAATAAAAAAGAGAGGCCAGATGTGCCTGAGATAGCAAAAGATTTTGCTATATCTAAAGGAAGTGGTGAGGCTATGGAAGAAAACCTAGCTGCCAACATTAATTATATGGTATCTCACCAACTTCAAGAATACAATAAAACTTTTATGTTTTATTAAAATATCAACGGTAAATCCGTTTATAATATCCATGTCTCAAATTATATGAGATATAAGAAATACAATTTCAAAGTATTTCAAAATGGTGCAAATAAGTAATACTTTCAAAATAAAATAAATTGCCATCAGTTGTGGAGCTCAATGGGAAGAAATATATATAATTTACCAAATCTGCACTATAGGTTCGCAGATCAATACAAATCAGGATATATTAAACTCCTGATTATTATGGAATAAACCTGCCTTATGATAAATCAAAGATATTAATTACAAAAGAACAGACTACTGATCTTTAAACTTTCGGGAGAAAAACTATGATCCAAGGAAACATTTGATAATGGATCAAAACAAAGGCAAAGATCTTTTAACTTGCGGGGAAAAAACTATGATCCAATGAAAGATTTGATAATGGATCAAAACAAAGGCAGAAGTGGTATAATCCAAACATAGCCTTATCCAAACCTATATAATTAGGAAAAAGAAGGCTTGAAGTACGTTGAAGAGGTGCAAACATCTGGTTACAAAATAAGTTCATGAAATCTCCAATTATGGGGGATTACAGGTGTATTATGATTGTTAATTTAATATAACTAAGGAAGGATTGGTTCACCTGTATAAGAAAACTTTAAAAATTGATTTCAGGTTTGCACTCAAAAGTAATTTTAATAAGAAGGGGTACGTACATGTATATTATAAAATTACCTCAGTGTAAAGATTTCATGGTATAAACCATACAAAACATCATTATATTTACACTTTCACAGTGTAAGAAAATGGAAACATCTAGAACATGGAAAAACTGTTGTGATTAACAAAGTGTTAATCAATATTACAGGTGCTTGAAATTAATTAAAGTGGGTCAAGCTGTGCAAGTTAAAACATTGTCCAAACAATTAAATCAGTTCAAGGCTGTTAAACCGAACACTGAAGGAACAATTATACTGATAAAAGATCAGCACTTGCACTAATGAGGTCATGGTCATGGGTTATCTCGATTACATTTAAATTGGAAGAGATAAGAGCAGCTGCAAATTAGTACCTGCAATTACAAACCTGGTGGTAGGTAAGGACCTGACCCATTACATAAAGCATATGCTTAGGCATTAATAAAATATTCATAAATTACTATTCTGAGTTTAGAAGTAATTCAAGCACCATAAGAGAGGGAAAATTGTTCCATGATACAAATATGTCTAATTGTTGTTGACATACTTTATCCCTCCATTAGGTTAGGTAAAAAATAAATAAAGTTCCAAAAGAAGGAATACAGAAGCTTATAAGAATATGTATGCCTTGTGAAGAGGCTTATGCAAAA